>CAXIVR010000005.1:16381518-16419139 GCA_964035755.1 Teleogryllus oceanicus
GCGCTGGCTTGCTCCGCGGCGGGCGGCGGCCGCCGAGGAAGGGCGGCTCACCCCCCCCTGACCCCCCGCGCCCGCGTCTCGCCCGTCCACTGCTCGACCGCCGCCCCCGGCGCTGGCTTGCCTCCGCGTGGGGCCCGGCCGGGGCCGCCGAGGTAAAGGGCAGGCTCCCGCCCCCCCCCTCGCCCCGTTTGCCCGCCTTTGGCCCGCCCCCTGCTCGATGCCGCCCCGCGGCGCGGGTGCCGCGTGGGCCCCGGCGGGCCGCGAGGTCGGGGCGGCCCTCCCCGCCCACCCCGACCACCGCTTCCCCCGCGTCTCCCCGTCCACCGCCGCCGCCGGGTTTGGCTTCCCTCCGCGTGGGCCCGGCCGCGTGCCGCCGAGGTAAAGGGCGGCCCCACTGCCCACCCCGCCACCGCTTGCCCGTTCGCCCGTCCATTTGCTCGACGCCCCGCTCCCTGGCTTCCCCCGCGTCCCCGGCCGCGCCGCCGAGGCGGGCGGCCACCGCCCCCCCCTCGCCATTTTCCCCCCGCGTCTCGCCCGTCCACCGCTCGACCGCCGCCGCTTGGCGGTTGCCCCGGGGGCCCGGCCGCGTCCCCGGAGGGGGGCGGCCCCACCCGCCCCTCCTGCCCGTTGCCCTGCCGCCGCCCTCGCTGCCGCCCGCCTGCGCTGGTTTGCCTCCGGGGCCCCCGGCCCGCTCCCGCCACCGGGGGCGGCCCTCACCCCCCATGGCCACCCGCTTGCCGCTGTCTCGCCCGTCCCCCTCGCCGACCGCCGCGCCGCTTGCGCCGCCTTGCCGGCGGCCGGCCGCGCCGCCGAGTCGGTGCTCACCCCCCATCCTCGCCACTCGCCCCCGCTGTCCCCCGTCCACTCGCTCGACTGCCGGGGCCGCTTGCGCTGGCTTGCCCCGCGTGGCCGGCCGCTGCCGCCGAGGTCGGGCTCTCACCGCCCACTCCTCGGCCACTCGCGCCCGCTGTCTCGCCCGTCCCCCTCGCTCGACCGCCGCGCTTGCGCGGGTTGTCTCCGCGTGCGGCCCGGCCGCTGCCGCCGAGGTCGGGCCCGGCCCTCACCGCCCACTCCTCCCCCAAACCGCTTGCCCGCTGTCTCGCCCGTCCACTCGCCCCGACGCCGCCCCGCTTGCGCTGGCTTGCCTCGCGTGCGGGCCGGCCGCGTGCCGCCGAGGTCAAGGGCCTCACTCGCCCACCCGCCCAATCGCTTGCCCGCTGTCTCGCCGTCCACTCCCCTCGACCGCCGCGGCGCGGCTTGCCTCCGGGGCGGGGCCGGCCGCGTGCCGCCGAGGTCAGGGCGGGCCCTCACTCGCCCACCCTCGCCCAATCGCTTGCCGCCTTTTCCCCGCCCGTCCACTCGCTCGACCGCCGCGCCGCTTGCGCTGCTGGCCTCCGCTGGGGCCCGGCCGCGTCCGCCGGGGCCCCGGGGCAGGCTCACCGCCCACTCCTCGACCACTGCTTCCCCGCTGTCTCGCCCGTCCACTGCTCACCGCCGGGGGTTGCGCGGCTTGCCCGGCGTGGGGGGGGCCGGCCGCGTGCCGCCGGGGTGAAGGACGGTTTCACCGCCCGCCCTCGACCACTCCCCGCCCCCCGTCGCCCGTCCACTCGCTGACCGCCGCGCCGCTTGCGCTGGCTTCCCTCCGCGGGGGCCCGCGCCCCCGAGGTCGGGCAGGTTTCTCCCCACGTCGAGGGCGGGGGAATGCCGGCCCCATTAAATCGACCCAAAGTGGGTCGGATTTTGTAAGGTTTTAAGTTCGTTTCATTACGCGTTTGAAAATATAAATTTAAATTTTAAATTAAAATGCCATCTGTTATTCGTGTTTTTAAAAAATTTTAAACATAAACACGTTTGGGAAAAACTCTAAATATTTGATCGTTTCCAATGCAGTTAAAAAATTTAAAGAAAAGTTTCAACAATAATCTATCAAATTTTAGTTGTCTGAGGACTTTTTTTGGAGAGAGATGAATGAGTGAGGGTGAGTTAATGATCATACTGACATTGAGGGGGAAACCAAAAGGGGAAAAAACAGGGGGCGGGAAAACTGTGCACATCCAATTTGCTCACGGGGGCCGATCTAACCCCTTCTCAGACTAAAATAGTTGGAACCAAAAGGGTTTAAAAATATATTTTCAAAAAATTTTAAAGAAAATTTTTATTTAAATTATGTATTATGAACCGTTTGCTTTCTGTTTTATATTTATTTTTTTTTTCCCTGATTTTTAAAATTTTTAAAAAATTTGAAAAAAATATGTTCCATTTTTTTAGGGAAAGGGTAGTTGTTGCATTATTCACCCCGCTGCTTACGCTTTCCTAACGCTTGCACCCTCGCCCCCAACCCTTGGGGACTCATCCCTTCCACCGGGCCCGGGGAAGAACGTCCCCCGGAGGGGTGAGGGGGCCCCGGGGCCAAAATTTCGGTTCCGGTCACCCCTCCGCCCCCCCCCACTCCCGGGGGCCCGTCCCCCGGGGCCCTTTAACAAAAGGGGAAGGGACCCCGGCGCGGCGTCGGGCGAGGGGGGAGGCGAGCACACCCGGCTGGCCCCCGGGAAGAATTCGTCTTCCCTCCTTTCTCCTCGCTCAGACAACGCACTAAAGAGCATTTTTTAAGGTATTGATGTTGTTAGCAAGCTACATGACAAAATTTTACCCTCTACTTGAAAAACTACCAGTAAACCCACAAAAAACCCTTTAAGACAATTCCAAATAAGGTGTTTAAGGGTTACCCAAATTTTTATTTTTTACTATTTTTTGGGGAGGGCTATGAGCAGCCAAGCTTCCCGCTGTTTCCCCGGTTTCGATTCCCGGTCAAAAAAATGGTTGTAGTTTTCCCCTTTAAAATCTCCCAGTTTCGTGCTTGTAAAAAAAAAATCAAGCAGGGGATTTGAGAGGTGAAGAAATATTCATTTCGCCCATGACCCCTTTTTTCCCAAAGGGGAATTTAACTAGGCACGGCAAGGGGGACCCCAAGTGGGGCCCGGGGGTGGGACAAACCCCCCCAAACCCCAAATACATCACATGTGTTTCCTTAGGGAAAAAAATTTTCTTAACGAGGGTTTGCTGAATTGGAATTTAATAATTAAATGTTTAAAAATTTACATTAAACTTTAAATAAAAAACAAAATTTTTTTTCCCTTTTCCCCCAGATGCTTTTTTTTTGATTATTTTTTATCCCAACACCAACGAAGGGCCGTTCCCCAAAAAAGACAGTTTTAGTGTTTTGGGAAAATTTGGTTTTGCTGGTAATCATTTTGGGTTAGTAAAATCAAGGGAAAACCCGTTTTCCTGAAATTTAATGCCTTAAAAAAATTTTATATGGTTCTTTTAAGTGTTGCATTCTAGTGTTTTGTTGTATTGTTTGTGGGTGGTTCATTCTTTAACTGTTCTGATATATCGACGAAAGCGCAAAGAAAAATAGGAACCAAAAGCCTTTAAGGCACAGATTTCAGTCTGCCGTCCATTAACCCAACCACACTAGAGCTATAAGGTACGTGTACACTGCCCACCCACCTTTTCGCCGCTCGATTAAAAAATTTTTTAAAATAATTGGGAAATTTTCGTTATTTCGTTCTTCCCCAACCATACCTGTATTGTTTGAAAAATTTTTTTAGAAATATAATCATCAAAAATTTTCCAGCATTTCCCCAACATTACCCACCCATGGGGGACGACAGAAAACAAAAACAATTTTAAATTCTTTTTTTTAAAAAAATATACGCATGAGATTTTTAATATAATCTTCAAAGAAAAGGAAAAAAAATTGAAACTAAAAATAACATTTTTAATAAAATTTCAATACATGGAGTTTGGAACTTTCAATTTCATCACTTACATCTAAAATCATCCAGATGATGATTTTTCACTGAAATTGTTTCCAATTTTTTCGTTTCTTTTAAAAACAATTTTTTTAAAATTTTTAAAATATTTTTTTTTTCCAATCTTTTTTGAACAAAGGGAAATATGCTGACACATTTCTAATGTTTGAAAAAACGCCTCACAGTCCTTTTGGTTTTTTTGCTAAAAAATTCATACCTTAAATGTAAAACTTAGCAAAACCAAAAGAAAAATACATAATAAAACAAAAAACAAAATAACTCCTTTTTTTCCAATGTATAATAATTTGTTTTTTTGAACATATTTACGTTTTAAAAAATTTTCCCAATTCCTAATTGTTTTAGTTAATACAGAAGGCAGAATAATTTCCCTTGGGGTTTTGATGAAAAACAATGTTCGAATTATATGAAAGAATTTTGCTACCCAAAATTATTGAAGTGTTGCGGTGACTGCGAGACCTTTATATAGTCGGGGAGCGAAATATATTTTATAAAGAAAAATATGTTTATCAGCCTACAATGGTTTTCTCAACAGACTTACAAAAGAGAGGGGTTTCCCAGAAAAACCCCTTTTTCACTTGTCTTAAAGGACGTTTTTTATTTGCTGCGGTCAGAAAACCCCCAAGAACCACTAAAACCCAAACATGAGGGGGAAAAAAATTTTCCTACCCCAAAGAAAAGATGTTCCAACGGGTTTCGCATATTTTATTTTCAAAAAAGGTTTTTCCGATAAACGCGGCTGATTTGAAAAAGGTCTTAGAAGGTTTGCACTCTTTTTAGAAGCGAAATTTTAGCGAAATTTTATTTGCCCCATATCGACCTGATTTTTAGATGCCCATTTTCATTAGTACGTACTCGCTTAAAAAATTTTTGCCAACAGAACATATAATTTTTTATTACTCCGGGTGAATGCCCGAACATGGTATCTCGGTCACTTGAACTCGTTCAATGAACGTTCATTAATTTTTAAAGTGAATGTAATAAACAATCTTCGCACTTTATTTAAAGAATTTATAATTGCTCGAATGAAGACTGTATTATCTGCTTTACTTGTATTCATTATTATATGCACATGCCTCTGCCAGAAGAAATTGGGCAGAATATAGTCTTCCTTTAAATAAGTCGTTTCAAAAGTAAGAAGTCCAGAATATCACACCATCATTTTGGGGAACGTGAACATCAAAGCCAGTTACATAATAAATTTTTTAACTTTTAACAACAAAGAGAATGTGTTTTAGACAGAAGGACCCTCACGGGAAAAAGTTTTAATCACTTCTGTTCTCTTCTAGAATCAGGCGCTTCACACCCAGACAACGATGCCTTTTTCCCAGCCGACTCGTACTCGTTTCTCATTCTACGTTTGACCTCGGTCTGCGCAAGGCTGGCCGCACAAGGAAGAACTTGCAGTGACGATCATATTTCCCCATGCGACTCCGCTTCACCGACTCAGCGAGTCAAACGAACGTCCTCCTCTACTCCCCCCGCC
Source organism: Teleogryllus oceanicus (assembly GCA_964035755.1). Lineage (NCBI taxonomy): Eukaryota > Metazoa > Arthropoda > Insecta > Orthoptera > Gryllidae > Teleogryllus > Teleogryllus oceanicus. The sequence goes on from CAXIVR010000005.1 coordinate 16,386,838, forward strand.
AATCCTTTCACAGAAGGAAAAACTGCAAAAAGACGCCGCCAGAATGAAAGCCCTAAAAGCAAATTAGAGGGCAGGCAGGCAAACGAAATGAAACGCCCGAAGAGGACAGACGGCCCGAGACGAAGAAAGAAATAGTGGGGGGGGCGGGGGAGTAAGACGAGACGGGAAAAAGGCGGCAGGCCGACGGGCGAGGCGAACGGATGGAGGGGGATTTCGTCGTAATGAAACAGCGCCGTGCTCAAGGAGGGGGGGAAGGGTGAGAAGAAGTGACGAAGGACCCGTCAGTGCTGGGGAGAGGAACGAATCGGATGTCGGGCAACACGAGACGCAGGAGAGGAAAAAAATGGCACTGGTCTTTCACCATTAGAGAATCAAATGCTGAACGAATCTTCATGATTTAATTAAATAAAGACGATAATTATAAAATATGTTATCAAAATTTAGTCTCTATTCGTTGTTTTTGGAATTTTTTCTTGTTGGAGCTTATTCTGTCTTCACAGGAGATATCGAAGTCAATATTGTTAGGAAAGGAACAAAAGGAACCAAAAGTAAAGGGGTAAAAATACACGCATTTGGGGAATACTATAGTGTGGAACGTCAGCAATGTCAAGCAACAGGCAAGGGCCAGCTGACTACCAGGCAACTCTTTTTTAAAAAATTAATTTTTTTTTTCAACAAACTTATTATTTCACAATATTTCCCGGTTCTAGTAAGTCGAGTTCTTACTGATATATTCTGAAAACTTATCCACAGCATCTTGGGTCTGAGAAGTATTATAGGTCTACGTAATTAGTCTCCCAAAACACTCTGCTTGTTTTTTTTATGTTCCCAACAACTTTTTTTGTTGTTAGGTAGAATACGACTAACAAACTACTACGTTAAATACTTGGTATTCGCTTGGCTCTATGAATTTTGTTAATTTTGAAATGATTATAGTAAACGTGATTTTGATCACCATAATATCTAATCTTCCTGCCTGATGGACTTTTATCAGCGCGGGGAAAAAAACGAATGAAGTAAAAGCAACGTATTGCATTTTTTCTACAGAACTTGAAATATGAACGTGTGTGTGTGTGTGTGTGTGTGGGGGTGGGTGGGTGGGTGGTGTGTGCGCTGATGGAATTGTATATTTCCTCCGAGTTAACACAGGGAACGTGGAAGGAACAACTTATTATTTTAAAGCTCTTAAAGAAAATGAATAAATATCCGCTCCAACAGACCATCGTATACTCATTACTGTGTATGTGCTTTGGCACTCGAGCCTTATCATCCTATGGCCATGCTATGGGTCTCCAGCCCGAAGCCAATGGGCTCGAGACCTATGGCGCAGGTCGCAACTCATTTGAACATTATTTCCAATCTCTTACCTGCACTTCGTGAACCATTTTATACGAACTGGGATAGGAGTGAAAACCGAACGGGAGAGGAGATCTACATCCTACTTTCGTATGGTTTGTTTTTTCGTGTTTCCGGGCGCGTCAACTGCTTGGTCATTAGTCCGTTAGCGTAGTGCATGTTTGTATCTCGAGAGATGGCGGTGATTTTCCCCGCTGGATGGGGAGATCCGGCCGACCTACTGTCGGCTAGGGTGTTTCCCTAACCAGGACGGCGGGCACCGCCCAGCCGGACAAGCTCTAAACCCGACCGGTCTTTGGATATGTGGCAGTGAGCATGTTAGTGTAAGTGTGGTGTAAGGGGAGAGAATAGGACAGGAAGACGAAGGACAGATCGCGCGCGGTCCGTGGCCCGTTTGGTAGGGTACTGCTCCGACCTAGCTGAAAAGCTTGTCGAAATTCTGCCGCCGTGAGGAGTGTAACCTAGATTTCCGGTCAGGGCGCTGCAGTGACATCAGTTGATGCACTGAGCTACCGTTCCCGGTTACTTTCGTATGCATTCAATATGTATGCAACTATACGGCATTTCTACAAATTCTACTTGCTTTTTCCATTATCACCAAAGATAGATAAATTGTACAAAATAAGTAATTTTCTGTCGTTATCACCATTACTGCTGTACACATTCTATATTAAGATTGTGTGAGGCAGCGTTGCAAGCGATAAATCCAGTCCGCAACCGAATTGGGAGAGCTGCGTGACAAGCCTCGGTGTCAGAGGCGGCACGCGTGGCGTGGCGGCGGCGTCGCCAAGGCAGAGAGCGAGTGGGCGGGGCCTGCGATCGCCAGCCGGCGGAGCGGCCGTCGTGATAGATTAATTCTTTTGCCGCCGCCGCCGCCTCCTCCTTTGCTCCCCGCTCCGGCTTCCGCCCGCCCTCGCCGCCGACTCCTCTCGCCACCACCGCCGCGTATTCCTTCTCCGCTGCCGCCACCTCCGCCCCCACCACAGCCATCGACGCCGTTGCAACCACCTCCTCTTGCTTTGACACAGTCACCGCCTCCGCTGTCGCCGCTGCCACCACCTCCGTCCGCCACATCGCCCCGCCTCCTCTCCGGCCGGGAGCGGTAGCTCAGTGCATCAACTGGTGTCACTGCAGCACCTCTGACCGGAGGTCCTAGGTTCGAGTCCCGATGGCGGGATTTTCGACACTAGCTTTACAGCAGGTCGAATTCAGTCGCTGTCTGGATGAGAATTTAGCGGCCGTGCTCTGATCGGTAGTTTCCGTGGTTCTCCGATCAACACGAGCCGAATGCCGGAGTAGTACCTACCAAACGGTCCACGAACCGCGCGCGATCTTTCTTACTCTTCCGTCCTATCCTATCCTTACATACATGCACTACACTACCACATATTCCGGGAGACCGGTCAGCTTAGAGCTTGTCCGGCTGGGCGGCCCGCTGGTGGAGAGTCCTAGTTAGGGGAAACCCCAGCCGATGGTACCTCGGCGCCGGATCTCGTCATCCAGCGGGGAAGATCACCGCCATCTCCGAGAAAAGACACAACATTAACGGGACTAATGACCAAGGAAGTACGCCCCGGAAACACGAGAAAATCAATCACTCAATCAAAATCCCCACCTCCGCTGCCGCCAACTCATTCACCGCCCCAACGCACCGCCCCCATCCTCCTGTCCACCGCCGCCGCCGTCGCGCCGTACCACCCTCCTCCATCACCGCTACATCCGTCACTTCTCATCCTCCGCCACAACGCACCGCCCTCCTCATCCTTCCTCGTCACCGCCGCCGCCTGTCGCTGTCGGCGAGATTAGAATCGGCGGTGGCGTCCGATTCCGCCGCCTGTGCCAGCCTCGCCCTCCCGCGGCATGCGGACGCCGCTGGGGCAGAAAGAATCGAGCGGCCGGCCCAGCGGACGGCCATTCAATCTGGCTGCGGAGGACCACCAGCGTTATAAAATTAGATTATTTTTTGAAACTGCCCATTGCCCTAGTAGACATTCGTTCTTTGCTAGGACTCCATTGTCCACCTTTCGCGTTGTGACAAAATTCTGCTGAAAGAGAGATTGCTAATTCTACTGCGGGAAAACGGTTTCGACTGTAAACACCACAGGCAATGTATTTTTCATTGCATGGGTTAATTCTACAATACACCACTAGTCACGAGTTTTCCGGGAAAATTTCGCTTAATTCTTATTCACGTGGATGATTTGCGTAGTTTCGGGATTTTCTGGAAGAATTTGAACGGGGATGAACACCGTGACGTCACATACGGTACGTGATACTGACTTTTCAAAGGAGAACCCTTTGAATGCACTTTTGAATAATGACACTTTGGATTCAACTTTTTTGTTTTGTTTTTAATTTAATTTGAATGATGACGTTTGACTGGGAGCGCAGAGACACATCTTGCCAATCGCCCTAGTGAATATTGTGTCAAGTCGAGTGGAAACGACTTTCGGTTGTCCTCTTTTTTTGAAACCACTGTGAAAGACTGAGAATTGGATTGCAGAACGAGATAAAAGTTTTTTCAAAAGTTTAATGGAGAAGGACGTCCATTGTTGGTCAAGTCAAGATGATATAAATCGAGGTGGTTTAAATTTTGGGGGAGTTCCTTTGATTCATTTTCAGATGAGTGGATGTTGTAGATTTTAATTAATGAACATTTTAATGGGTACTTTAATGGTCTTCATATACCAATTCTAACAGGGGGAAAAATTGATATGAAAGCTAGTATAATGTATTCAAGTTCGTAATAATTATCATCAAGTAAATCGTTTCTGGATATTTCAATACGATAAATTCATTATACGGTGTTTCAATGCCCCTCCGCGTAACAAAATGACTTAATGAATAGTAGCGTTTTTCCATGTCACCATGAAACAAGTAATTTCACAACGAAACTTATCAAACACGGAATCATTAAAAAATGAAGTCAGCCTTGGCTAGGGTTTAATTGAAATTGTTATTTAAATTGAATGATTTTAAAAGAAAAGGGCCCGATTTAAAAATTTTTTTAATTGTTTCGGCAATTGAGTTAAAAAAAGAATATTTACAGTCGAAACAAAAAACCTAATAAAGTAAGCTTAGTCTAGAATTTTTCAAAAGTCTGAGAGTAATGAAGATTTAAAATTCACCCCCATTCTTCAGTGATTTAAATCGGATTTTAAAATAATCAGTTAAAAAAAAACCCTAATTGCAACGACAAATACATAAAACCCTCTACAAGGTGACATCATTGAGCACTGACATCTCATCGCCGGATCCCTTTTGAGAGACTGGGGTAAAATAAACCCTTCAGTCTTGTCTAAATATCACTGCAGCAAATAATTACATCATAATTTTGTGTTTACTTTCTTAATGAAAAATTCAACATCGTTGGAATATTTTTACATTTTATAATTATTTTTAAAACAAAAAGCTATAATACAAGTTTCAAAATAACTAGATTAATTGTAACATATAGCCTGTATTGAGTTATAAAAGATCCCAAATTTTGTCAAATATTCACTGAAATGATTAAAACAACGAAGATTTAAACGAATTATGTTGTGGATTTTACAACTCATTTAAAGAAAAATAATCCAATTTAAATCAAAAGAACTTTTGTTTTAGCATGATATTTAGAAAACGTGTTAAACACGGTTCAGTTATTTTAATACATATCAAAAGAATGTAATCTAAACAAGAAAATCATTTCAATTTAATCCATCGGTCTTGTGAAGAGAAACTAAGGAAAAATTTCAGATGGAAAGACACCATGCTTAGGGAAAACATTTTATACTTAAACTTTTATTTACTCTTCTTTGCAGAAGTCAGTCTTTTCTCTTCAATGAATCACCCTTTCATAGCAGCGCCTCTTCGCGCGCGAACGGCAAGTTTTTAATCATGTGTACCCGGCGAGCGAAGAATTATCGCTGGGAATTTTTCATTTCCGTGTTCTTGCGCTAGGAGACTTCTTTCACTTTCGCTGACTTCGACAGCCATCGCGATCTCGCCAACGTTGCGTTCTCGCACTCGAGCTGCGCTCGTGGGGGCCCTCTCCGTTGCACGCCGGATCTGTTGCCGCGGAAAAAATTATTCTTGCAAATGGTACTTCGACCTACGTCAGGATTTCTGGTCAATGATTTCTGGAATCTAGGTAAAAGACAATGAATTGAAGAACCCAATTTAGAGTGATGTTCGTTGCTAGTCAATTATGAATGAGGGTTCTTGTTTTGTTGTTCAGTTGCTCAGATCATGAGTTTAGAGAATAAAACTTATGAAAGACGCGCACGTTTCTCGCAAAAGGAAGTTATTTACCAAAAAATTTTTTGACAAAGTCGAGTGGTTTCTTCTTTGCAATCTTATTGGGAATCGGGGGAAAATGGGAGGAGGCAGAAGAGTTAGAATGAAGTTGTAGTCAATTTACGAAATTCTTTCATAACACAATTGTAGAATATGGGAAGAAATATATCTTATATTGTGACTTCTAATAAGATGCTCATGTTGAGAAAAAGACGGCAAATATTTCCCCGAACTTTGGAATATGCACTCCATACATTCTCCCTCCCCTCTCTCTCTCCCTCTCCACACTACACACACACACACACACACACACACACACACAAACGCAAGAATGCACTTTTCGCAAACTTGACTGTGCATGTGAAAACAAGAATAAAAAACGCACACAATATGAAATTTTTTAAAGTTCAGGAAGACTTAGTAAACGAGGTATTTTGCCCCATACATAATTTGTATACACCATTCTGTGCCCCATATATCATTTTATTTTTATTCTCGTTTGTAATACAGTTTTATATAATAATTTTCCTCCCAATTGAAAACATTTCTTCCTGATGTAGCTGTTTTTTGGAACGACACTACGAAAAAATTTAAATTTTTTTGCGGAAATTACTCGATATAATTCTGATATCTCGTTAAACAGCGTCCGCTCCGGGACGCGGATTAATGCCTACAGCTGATAAGCGAAATTTTTAAAATCCAAACGAAAGAAAAACGAAAGCAGACTTATCTAATATTTTTGAAGGATATTTATTGAATGTAATGCGGTTAACTATGTTGTTAATTAACTTTGATTTTTGCCAAGAGGTTGATTTCGTTATATACACGAACTTTATTGTGTTACGTGCATGTAACGTTTCTTTTTATTGTTTACATCGGGATCCGTGCTAAAAAATTTCACCAGCAGTTCCCTGCCTCCAGTCCCTCCGCATGCCATTGCGTCGAAATTAAACAAAATAGACGCCGGCGCTAAAAGGGTTTTATTAGGGTTATTCACTTTTCGACTTTAAAAAACACTCGTTTCCGTAATAAATGGCAACATGTTGCAGAAGCACGAATGCCCTCATGAGTAATTAACTTTTCATTAAACTGTTCCATTTGTCCGTGACGTTTAACTGAACTCATTGTAATTGCATTAGCTCACGCTTCGCTGTGCGTTTGTTGCAGGACGTGCGCGTGGCCGATTTATTTGAAAACTAAATACTTTTTGGTTGTTCCCTCGCAGTGAGCGGCGCGCTATTCATTTCCTTGACAGGTGGATTCTGCGGTGGCGGCTGGGTTTTTACCGAGGTTCGCAGTTCGTGCCTGCCAACTATTTAGCAGCGTGTTTTGATCTAATGGGGAGGGAGTGATTTCGGTGGGGTTTATAGGGGTTTTGGGGGTGATATGGCTGCTTGTAGCCGTTTGAAGGGCTGTATTTTTTATGCTACTTAGTTGATTGTTGTTATTAATTTGTACAATAATTATGATTGCCAGTTTAATAAATTTACAGTTTTGGTGAACACTTTTTTTTTTATTCATAGAATAAATATTTGACTGTTGTAAATATAGAACTCTGTTGATGTCAAATGTTTAGGCTATTCTAGAAACATTTTCTAATTGCTCAATGCAAGTGGTGTAATGAAAGATTAAAATAGCGTTAAATTGGTGCAGCTTCTGTAGGATGACTGTTTAAAAGAAAAAAAAGGATGACCTCTTTTTTTTCTTCATAAGAACGTCAAAACACCAAATCAGAATTCCCGGGAAACGCTTTTGCATACGGGGTATGTCACCAAAGGTAGACCTAAGCTGTATTTTCCTGTTATGCCAGAGTCAAGGTCGGTCAGGTTTGCTGCAGTCGTGTGTAACAGGTGCTCTTCAGTGCTGAAAGCGATCAATGGGCAGAGGTCGTTATTTGTCGATTTCGAGGGTTCGATACCGAATACCTTTAGTGGCTGCAACCGCAGCTTGCAGTCAGTGGACTGAACTACAGTTGCTGTTGTCTTGCGAGATGTAAACCACATCCTACTCAATTACATGCTCTTCAACTCTGTGATTCCGTGAGTTTATTGGTTTTTAAAGCATCATCAACAACGTATGGAATAAATCTGTATATGTCTACTCCGTGTGGCATCAAAAAACAAAAGCTGACGTCTTCAATGTAGAGGGCGAACGTATTCAAACATTGATTAAATTTTAAAAAGAAATTGATGAATTGATGAATTAAAATATTTCAGTCACCATAAATATTTGGGAAAGTGATTTAAGATTCTTCATTTCAGGGAGTTAATGGTTCGAATCCAATTTATATGCGAAAGTTTTTGGTTGTGTTTGAATATCACTGGCATATCTGGAATGTATAACCCTTTTTTATACAGTTTATACAGAAGTATATCCATTCTACAGAATGGGTATTAATTTACATTAAAGAACGTTTTGTAGTTCAATGGAAAATGTAATAATGAAAATGAGGTTGATACATGTATTTATCAAGTTCGACTAAAATACTGTCGCCAGGTAAAAACAAAATCTCTCGAACTTATCGAACAGGCCCTACTGTTGATCTGAACGATCCTGAAAAACCCATCTCGATCGGGTTTTTGTCCAGTTTCCTGATCCATTGAGCAAATGCTGAGATGGCCTTTTTTTGCTTCTGGGCCTAAATGTAACTTCATTTTCTGTGCACGTCTTCTAGAATTCAGTGGGAAATACAATTATTCAAATTATCTTTTATGTTGCCGCGGCAGGAAGTAATAAGAGCCAAAATTTATTGTTTTTTTATCTTTGAAAATAGATTTTATTACATGGGGGTTTTTTGTTTGTTTTTCCCATTCAAAATTTATTTATTTATCCTGAAAATAGATTTTTTTACATGGGAGTTTTTGTTTTTTCTCCTTTCAAAAATTCAAAATTTATTGCTTATTTATTTTTAAAATAGATTTTACATGGGAGTTTTTGTTGTTTTTTCTCCTTTCAAAATTCAAAATTTAAGTCGTATATGACTGGTGTAGGGATCCAGAATTTTGAAAATGTGCACACAATTACTTTTCCCCTAGACGTCATACGCAGTTTTTAACTGTTTTTTTTGACGTAAAATAAAAATAAAAAAATGTAATCTGCCTCGCAGGGACTGTGAGTTGATTATGTCTTTCGATAACTGGGAAAAGGGTTTAAATTTGGGCTGATTTTACATCCACTCCTGAAATAACCTTAGATAAATTATAGGAAAGATATTTCATATGTCAAGGCTTATGCATTCATATTTTATAACCTGGTTTGAAATTTTGGGATTAGAAGAGACCCAAGAAGCCGACGATAAGATGGCATAAAGTCGAAAGCGATAGGCAGCCCTAAACCGTAAAAGAAGAATGGATGATGAACAAGAAAGTGAAGGAGATGACGAATATTAAGGAGATGCTGATAATGAAGATGCTAAAGAAGAAAATCAAAAGACGAAAAGGAAACGTTTACGTTCTCTGACAGTTTCGAGTCGAGAGTTGCTCAATGTCATTTGATTCGCCGAAAGATAGCCTGAAAACGGCGAAGCGTGTAAGATCTTTCGAATGGCGAACATGTTCTGAGACGGACATTTCACTCCGACTGCTTCTTTCTTCGCCCGTGAGACTTTATTTTTTCTTGATGGCGGATTGTTCTTTTGCCGTGAGAACACTCACGCGAGAAGGCGAGGGCGGGGGGAGACGCAGAAACGGGGAAATGAGGTGACGGTGGGCTTGAGGTGAAGGCGAGACGAAGACGAAGGAAAGGGCGGGCAAGGGCGAGGGCGAGGGCGGGGCGAGGCAGCAGCAGATGAGAGAGTCGAAGGCGAGAAAGAGAACGCATGGGGTGAGAGGGGAGTCGAAGGGAGAAAGAGAACGCATGTGGATGTAGAGGAGGAGTCGAAGGGGGAAAGAGAACGCATGTGGATGTAGAGGAGTCGAAGGCGAGAATAGAGAACGCATGGGGATAGAGGAGGAGTCGAAGGAGAATAGAGAACGCATGTGGATGTAGAGGGGGAGTCGAAGGCGAGAATAGGGGAAAGCATGTGGATGTAGAGGAGGAGTCGATGGAGAATAGAGAACGCATGTGGGTGTAGAGGTGGGGTCGAAGGCAGAATACAGAACGCATGGGGATGTAGAGGAGAGTCGAAGGCGAGAAAGAGAACCAGTGGATGTAGAGGCGGAGTCGAAGGCGAGAATAGGGAACGCATGGATGTAGAGGGGAGTCGAAGGCGAGAATAGAGAACGAAAGTGATGTAGAGAAGCCAAGGGGAATACAGAACCGTGTGGATGTAGAGGTGAGCGAAGGGGGAATAGAGAACGCATGTGATGTAGAGGAGTCGAAGGCGAGAATAGAGAAGCAGTGGATGTAGAGGAGGAGCGAAGGCGAGAATAGAGAATGCATGTGGATGTAGAGGAGGAGTTTTTAAAGGGAGAATAGAGAACGCATGTGGATGTAGAGGAGGAGTTACAAGTGAGAATAGAGAAGCATGTGGATGTAGAGGAGGAGTGAAGGCGAGAAAAGAGAAGAGTGGGTGTAGAGGAGGAGTCGAAGGAGAATAGAGAACGCTGTGGGTGTAGAGAGGAGTGAAGGCGAAAAAGAGAACGGGTGGATGTAGAGGCGGAGTCGAAGGCGAGAATAGGGAACGCAGTGGGGTGTAGAGGCGGAGCGAAGGCGAGAATAGAGAACGCATGTGGGTGTAGAGGAGGGTCGAAGGCGAGAATACAGAACGCGTGTGGATGTAGAGGTGGAGTCGAAGGCGAGAATAGAGAACGATGGATGTAGAGGAGCCGAAGGCGAGAATAGAGAACGATGGGGTGAGAGGAGGGGTCGAAGGCGAGAATAGAGAACGCATGTGGATGTAGAGGAGGAGTCGAAGGCGAGAATAGAGAACGTGTGGTGATGTAGAGGAGGAGTCGAAGGCGAGAAAAGAGAACGCATGTGGGTGTAGAGGAGGAGTCGAAGGCGAGAATAGAGAAGCATGTGGATGTAGAGGAGGAGGAGGCGAGAAATAGAACGCAGGGATGTAGAGGAGGAGTTGAAGGCGAGAATAGAGAAGCATGTGGATGTAGAGGAGGAGTCGAAGGGGAGAAAAGAGAAGCTGGATAGAGAGAGATAGAGAATAGAGAACTGTGGATGAGAGGAGATCTGAAGGCGAGAATAGAGAACGCATGGATGTAGAGGCGAGCCCAAGGCGAGAAAGAAACGCAGGGGGATGTAGAGGAGGAGTCGAAGGCGAGAATAAGGAACGAGGGATGTAGAGGAGGAGCGAAGGGAGAAAGAGAACGCATGGGATGTAGAGGGGGAGCAAAGGGGAGAAAGAGAACGCATGTGATGGAGGGGGAGTCGAAGGCAAAAAGAGAACGCTGGATGTAGGGGGGAGTCAAAGGGGAGAATAGAGAACGTTGGGATTAGGGGAACAAGGCGGAAGGAGAACCAGGAAGAGGGGATGAAGGCGAGAATGGGGGAACCATGGGGATGGGGAGGGGGAGGAAGGGAAATAGAGAAGGGGATGTAGGGGGAAATTGAAGGCGGGGGAATAGAGAACGCTGTGGATGAGGGCGGAGTCGAAGGGAGAATGAGAAGCATGGGGATGTAGGGAGGAGTGAAGGCGAGAATAGAGAACGATGTGGAAGGGGGGAGCAAAGGGCCCGAATAGAGAACGATGTGGATGTAGAAGGAGGAAGGCGAGAATAGAGAACGCATGTGAAGGGACAGCCTGGAAAGGAGGGGAGGCAGAGGCGAAGACAACGGCAAAAAGGGAGACGGAAGCAGAAGAAAGAGAAGAATACGCAAAAGGAATGCCTACTTTGTTATCAAACTGTTGTTTTTTTTTTAAAAAAAACTGTCATTTTTGGAAGATACGATTTTTAAAAAACAGGGTTATGCAACCAGGGAAGACCGACGAGAATTTTTGGGTTTGGGAAGTGGGGAATCCGAGTGGGGGTTGGATTTCTCAAGAGGCGTTGGGGGCCTCGCACGCGACCAGAATTTTATAAAAGAACGCGCATTAACGCCCCTTCAGACAACGAGCGTTATTGAGACTATTTCGTTTTCTTTTAATTTGGGAGAGGAACGGGACACCCGCCGCGCAACAACAACACACACAAAGAACACACAATAAAAAAATAAAACAACCAGAGGCTACTCCCAAAAAAAGAAAATAATTGAAATTTGTTTGGACCAATGCCAATTCGAAATTTCTTTTAAAACTAAAACAGTGTTTGGGAAAAAATGACGATGTTCTTTTTGTGTCAAATACGGGGAAATTTATTGTTTACCCAAACCCCAATGCATGTGGTCACCCCTCAATAACCCGTTATGCAATTTAACTAAACCGTCTGTATATTTTTAAAACACACAGCAAATATTTTATATGTAGCAGAGATAGGGAAAGTTTTTGCAGAGAAAAAAAATTTTTCGGAGGAGGCAAAATCTGGGTGACGAATTGAGACCCAGTTTCAAAATGCCTTTCGGGCCCGGGTTGGACATTGACTATGGACTAGATTGATTGATTGAAGATTTTTTCGTTTTTTCCCCCAAAGTTTTTTGGCATTTGTCGGGCAGGGGGCGTTTCGAGATGGGGGGATCTCCCCCCGGGGGGGAGATCCGGGGCCGACCTACCGTCGGCAGGGGTTTCCCCAACCAGGACCTCCCACCCGCAAAAGCCCAGCCGGGGCAAGGCAAGCTCCCGACCCCCCCGGAATATGGAGTGAGGCATGTTTGGTTCGGTTTGTAAGGGAGGAGGAAGAACAGATCGCGCGCGGTCCGTGACTCGTTTTGTTGGGTACTGCTTCGACTTTCGCCTGGTGCTGATCGAGAAACCACGGAAAACTACCGATCGAGCAGCCGGCGCCAGAATTCCTCCAGACAGCGACGGGAATCTGACCCAGCTTAAAAGGTAGTGTCAAAAATCCGTCACCGTCGGGACTCGAACCCTAGGACCCCCCGGTCAGAGGCGCTGCAGTGACATCAGTTGATGCACTGAGTACCGCTCCCGGTACTATTGCCATGCTTGTGCGACGAAAGCAGTGATACGTAGTAATTGCTGGGACTGGGAGGAGCATGGAGCAGGGTACTTTTGAGTACTGCCTGGGAAGGATGATTGAAACTTTAGCGAACCAACTGGGCCCAAAAACGGGCAATTGCAGACTGGGCCTAGGGGAATCTAAATGTCGACTTGTGGAAGGATTTATCGATCTTCATTCGAACACTAAAGTAGTTTCAGATACACACTGGGATTATCTTGCTGAAGGTGAAGCCACTTTTCAGCAAAAATTTCAGTGAGAGCCCCTTCACACGAACCCGTTGCGGCGACGGCGAGACCGCGCGACGTCGGAGGGAGAGAGAAAAGGAGGCGGAGGGAGGGAGCGGAGGTGCGGCTGAAAGGATCAACATAAGAAAAGGAGGGGGAGGGGGGGGCGAAGGAACAAGAGGCGGGGGGCGGGGGGAGGAAGGGGGGATGGGGGGGCGGAGGGTGGGTGGAGGGTGGGGGAAGAAGTGAGGGGGGGCAGAGCGAGGCTAAGGGGAGCGAGGCGGGCGGAATGAGGCTGAGCGGAGGGGGGGAGGTCGGAGGAGGGGGCGGGGGAGGGGGCAGAGGAGACAGGGGGGAATGAGGAGGGGCAGAAAGGGGAGCGGGATTTGGGGGGAAGAGTTGGGGAAGAGGGACGGAGGAGGGGGAGGAGTGAGGCGGAATGACTTAAAAGGGGGGGGAATGAGGAGGGGCGGACTGAGGCGGAGCAAGTGATTGGGCGGAGGATGTGTGGCGGGGGGGAGGAGGGGGCGGAGGAGGGGGGGGCGGGGAGGGGCGGGGGGGGGAGGGGGCGGAGGAGGGGGCGGAGGAGGGGGGCGGGAGTGAGGCGGGGGGGGGAGGGGGGGGGGGGGGGGAGGGGGGCGGAGTGAGGCGGGCGGAGGAGGCGGGGCGGAGGAGGGGGGGGAGGAGGTTTGGGAGGTGGGTTTTGGGAAGCAGGGCGGAGGTGAGGGCGGGGGGAGGGGGGGCGACTGAGATGGGTGGAAATGGGAGGAGGAGGAGGGGAGGGAGTCAGAGATCGAAGGGGGTTGGGGGGGAATGAGGGGGGGGGGGAGTTGGGGCTGGGAGGGAGGGAGGAGGCAGGGGGGAGGAGGCGGGGGGGAGGGGGCGGAGTGAGGCTGGTCGGGGGGGAGAAAAGGGGGGGGGGAGGAGGTGGGGCAGGGGAGGGGGAAAAGCGAGGCGAGGAGAAGCGGGGGGGGGGAGCAGGGGGTTGCGCCGTGGAGGGTGAGGCGGGGGGGCCCGGGGGGTGCGGGGGGGGGCGATGCCGTTGGCGGGGGGGCGGCTTTCGGCGCGTGGGGGGAACCAGGGGATGCCCCCGGGGGCCATTCGGCCGCCCCCGGGGGGCCATTTCCTTTTCCGCCTGTTTTTTTTTGGGGCGCATTCATTAGGAGGCTGGCGCGCACCAAAAGGCCCAGCGATGCCGCTCGACCTCCCGCCGCAGCGGGGTTTCCCCGGGGGCCCACCCTTTCTTCCCCCCTCGCCCACCACCTTGAGCCATCCCATTGTGCCTCTGGCCGTTGTTCTCTCGGACTATCAGGCATTTGACCAACCCCCACCTGTTAACCCCAATCTTCTTTTTATTCCGACAAACAATTTAATCCCAGTCCCGAATTTGCATCAATTTTTTCAACCCCGCAGGTTGAGCTAGATGGGTTGTTTCGGGATTTAGGAAGCATTTTGATGTTAATCGAAATGTTTTGTTTTGTTTTCCAGGGCATTGGGAATGCCCCGAGCTTTTTTTCACCCTTTTCCCTTTTGCCATCGTGCCACCCTTTTCCCCGGGGGACCCACCTTGATTCCTTTTAACCTTTTTTTTAAAATTTCTCCTCGAAATTTTTTTGGGGCCACTTGTGTTTTCTGAAGACAAAAGCTTTGTCTTTTTTTCCCGTGACATTCCATGCGACAATACGAAATCATTTAAATGTGATTCGAGGAACCCTTCAGACGGGTATTTCAGGAAAAAAATTGTTTTATTTTTCTTCTTGTTTTGTTTTTTAGATATGTGCTGTGTTACGAAAGCCATTTGATTTCAATTGACAGTGACCATAAATTTTAAGAAGAAATCAATTCAAAAATTTTGGGGGGCAATTCTTGGTTTTTCAGAAATGTAATGCTAGTAACGAAATATTTACACTAAACTGACTGAGAGTAGACTGTAGCTAGGGAATATCATGTTATTACTAGGTTTGTTCTCGTTATCAACATATCGAGGTTGGGCGGAGTGAAGGAGGGCGGAGGAGGCGGAGCTGACTGAGACGGGGCGGAATGAGGAGGGACGGAGTGAGGCGGAGCGGAGTGAGGCGGGAGCGGAGTGAGGCGGGGAGCGGAGTGAGGCGGAGCGGAGTGAGGCGGAGCGGAGTGAGTCCGAGCGGAGTGAGTCGAGCGGAGTGAGTCCGAGCGGAGGAGTCGGAGCTGAGTGAGTTGGAGCTGAGTGAGGCGGAGGGAGTGAGTCCGAGCGGAGTGAGTCGGAGCGGAGTGAGGCGGAGCGGAGTGAGGCGGAGCGGAGTGAGGCGGAGCGGAGTGAGGCGGAGCGGAGTGAGGCGGAGCGGAGTGAGGCGGAGCGGAGTGAGCGGATCGAAGTGTGTTGGGGCAGAATGAGGCGTGGCGGAGTGAATTGGAGCGGAGTAGGTGGCGGACCTACTAAATTATGAGATGTGGCGTTTACTTTACATAGATATTGTTTCATCGTTACATCTCATATTGGAAAATGTAGAATTGAACATGGTACAAATATTTGGTGGTGCATCGTCAATCAAACCGCTGGCGCTGTCACGCGACGCGGCTTTGCGCCCCGTGCGTCCCGCGTCAGGAGGCGTGCCCGCGCGCGCCGCCGCACCCGGCGCCAGGGTCATTACGCGAGTCGCACGCACATGCGGGCGGCCGCCCGCCCAGGACCGCACCGCCCCGCCCCTCCCGCTGCGTTTGGGCCGGGCGGCCCGGCGCGCCCAGCCGCCGGTCACGATGGCAATCTGCGGAAATTACGACGAGCATGACAAGATTAACGAGCGTCGGGGATTGAGCGTAGTCGTTACGGGGGGGGCGGTGTAATTGCGAATTATGATAGGCGGGGCTCTGAAGAAAGAGGGACGCTCGGAATGCAGGTAGGAATTTTTACCTGCGTGAACATTTTCTGTGCACACCCTGCATTTCTCACGTTTTTTCTTAGAAAAAATATTACCAGAATAAACATGATTTATTTATACAGTTATATTCAGTTATCCATTGTTAAGAATGTAGTAAAAGAGGAGCCAACATTTGCAAGTTAGAAAATGTGTCTGATGAATTCAGATTCACAAAACGAAAAGTAACAAGTACTCATCCCAGTGGACTACAGACTGAGAACTCTCCTGAGAAGTTATTTTGTGGTCTCTTAGTTTGCACTGTGGTTTTCCGGAATTAATAGATTTCAATATGTATTTGACCATTTGCTTTCTAGTCGGATATAAGAAATGATGAACACTGAATAATGTGAAGAAAATCACATAGAGATGTATGCTATATGCTAAATCTGTGTAATTTTGTATTCTTCCAAATACCAGACATTTACTTATTGGGCCTAAACAAATTCAGAGGGCCAGTGGCACACGTGTATAAATTGTTTTAAAATTATATGTATGCAATATACAGCAATTAGTAATAAACAATTACATTTTGTGACCTCGAAAATTTTAATCATTGAATTTTCTTATCTGCGAATATGTAAAACAGGATATTCAAGGATGACATCAAAATATTTTCTTTACCATTTTCTCCTAAATTAGTTCTTCATCGCATTAAGGGATGTCGAGATTTCTGAAGAAGAAAGTGTTAGAGCTGCATCAGGTTTGAAGATGCGCGTGCTATTGTACCCCACATTCAGATTGCTGTGAAAGACATCCCAATATCCATTAATTGTTCTTCACACGGATGCTTATGCTTATGCGTATGCGTATGCGTATGTTTATGTGTTCGCCCCACGTATCGGAAGGCCGATGGTTACTATACAAACGATCTATGATAAAGTGATTGCTCGTCGTAACCCAGCTGTCCTCCACAATTCATTAAATTGAATATAAATAACTATTTTCTTTTCAAGAGATATAGATTCTGTGATAAAGCTGAATTTACCATTTTTCTGATGGCTGAAAAAGCCTTTGATTTTTTTATTGTCTGCATAACCGCTGTATAGGTTATTTTATGTAAATTCGAAATAAAAAAAGGACTGCTTCCGTTATTTTCTACTTCTCGAAAACGACTTGTGGTGACTTTATTGTGCGAATAGGTATTTACTGAATTATCAAAGTGCATTGATCTATGTCCTCTAGAAACGAAGAGCGACGAAAACAAACGAAATTTCTTTGATTTTATTTTTCGATTCATTCTTTCTATTTAACTGAGGATGCAAGTACTATGTCTCATGAAGACTAACAAGTTGGAAGCTTGACTGCGATATTTTCAATCTACAGATTCAAAAGAAAATGAATTTCATACTCCTATCTGTAACTCCCACCTTCTGACTGGCTCTCTCTAGAATCCATTTCTTTGATTTTGCATAGTATCGAGTTTATAGGTGATATATGCAAATAAAAACTATGTGCGTGTAAAATAGTTTTGGGTGTTACTTCTTACAAGAACAATGCGAAGATGTCGCAATGAACTGCGCACGCGGCGAATACTCTTTTGTCGTTACGGTCAATAAAACTGCGGATAATAATCGATTTTTTCGACATTCTTGACCCTATAGAAATTTTAATGGGGATAAAGTGCCAAGTAATTGCTTTCAAGTAATTTACTATGTAAAATCTGGAGAATATGGACATTTATTTTAATGACCCGTGTAACAATGGATATAAAACCTTCCACCATTATGCAGCGTCTCGGCATTAATGGCTGCAGAACAGGTGAGATTCGTTTACAGAGTTCCCATTGTTGTAGTTGTTCGTCGCATTCAAGGAAGACGAAAAATTACAATTCTCTGTGACGGAAACGGCAGTATTCGTAAATACACAAACATTTCTGTACATGATCTGTTCTAACTCGATGTCGATATACAACTCATGTATGCCATCCTGTGTGTAAATTCCTATTACAAAAGACGAGGATGCACTTTTGCGAGGCCTAAATGAAATTTAAATTTAATGTCAAATCTCATTGCAAGAATGAATTCATCTTTGAAATATGCTTAGAAAATACATAACGATGCGATGCTCTATTCTGGCTTCATAGCAACAGCCACGTCTGATATTCCCGGCAATTCCAGAGCCCTTCTCTGGCCGGCCTTTTTCGTGGTCGTCCTCGACCTCGCGGCCGGCGCCTGCGCAGATGAGGCCCAGATTGCGCTGACTGCGCTCCCCGCGCCATCGCGCAGACGAAAGGCCGCAAAGCGCCTCCGCCCCGTAAACCCACCTCACGGCCGCCCACACGCCGTCGCCCGCTCCTTCGCCCGCCCTCATCGCTCGCTCACCCTCTAACCCGCCTGCTCGCCCGCCCACTCGCTCGCTCGTCCGCGAACAATGTCGCCCGCCCTCAGTTTGCCCTTCACCCGTCCGCTCGCTTGCTTCGCCCGCCCAGTCGCTCGCCCACCCACTCACCCTCCCGCCTTTTCACCCGCCCACTCGCTTGCTCCCTGCCCACTCGCCCGCCCGCCCGCTCGCTTACCCGCTCACTTGCTCGCCTCCCCGTACTCCCTCGCCCGCGAACTCTCTCGCCCGCCCGCTCACTCACCCGCACATACGCTCGACCGACCGCCCACTGGCTCGCCCGCGCACTCACTCCCGCCCACTCGCTCCCCGTCCACTCGCCCCCGCCCATTCACTCCCGCCCACTCGTTTCCCGCCCAGCGCTCACTGCCCACCGCCCATGCTCGCCCGCCCACTCCACCCACTCGCCTTCGTTTCGCCCGGCCACTCCGCTTCGCCGCGAACCTCTCGCCCGCCCGCTCGCCTACTAGCTCGCCCATTCACCCACCCACTCGCTCATTTGAACACACCGTTCAGCCAGCCGAATCGCTCATTCGCCAGTCCAGTAGCTCGCCAACGCTCCTGCCGTTTGTGCCTCTCTCACCTTCATCCCACCTTCTCTACTCACCCTGCCCGCCTGCCTTCCGTCCACTCGTCACTCTCGACCGACCGCCACACGCTCTGTCCATTCGCCCGCTACCGGCCGATCGCCCATATCCCCGAAACACTCACGGAATACTCTCAGACGACATTTCTGCCCTCGTTCGCGTCTCTACCCGCGTTCCCACTTCCCAGGCTCTCCCGCGCACAGCTTCGCCCGCGATCTCCACACTGCGGGTTAGATTAGTTAGTTAGTTAATGTCTTATTTTACGTGGCGAGACTTGGGCCATCATCTCTTCCGTGTAACCACGCAATTTCGCTACGCCCTTCACCACCTAGCGGAGGAAGGAGGTATTATCTTGGGCGACGAAACTGGCGGATTTCAATTTTCTCAGAGGCTTTTAGGCTTGAGGATCTTTTACACGCAGTAAATCTACTACATGGGACAGCCGGCTTTACTTCCCATCCGAAGGAAGGCGTACGAGGGATTTTTTCGCCCTTAAAAATCCACGACTTCAATCGGGGTTGAACCCGCGAACTGGTAGAACAGTCCGGTACGCTGACCGCCGGGGTTCTGAGCCGCTGGCGCTATCGGCGACTTCTGTTGTCCTCGTCGCCACATGCGCTGGCCACCGCTTCTACCTCCCAACGTTCGCAGTTCTAAGGAACTGGCACACTGTCGCCAGATGCGGACGGCGGGGACTTTCACACCTCTGTCGACGACGAATCGTGAGATACGCTGCGACACCACTCCTCACCGGTTCGTCCTCCCTTGCACGAAAAAGGAACTGAAGCGGTTCAACGTAATTGAAATGAACGTATAATTTATAGCATAATGTTAATGAAAATAATTAAATTTTTATTGTCAATGGCACGGTTCTGTCAGCATTTAATTATTTCTGTAATTGTTCAAGTATAGTTCTCGTAGAGAAATGATGCTTCGGGTAATGATCGAAGTGATTCTCGTGACAGTCGTGCTTTTTGAAATGAGTACACTTTCCCACGAGTTCCATACATTTTCTTTCTGCGAATTATTTTACTTACCTTACAAGTAATCATACTCTTGTTACCATTATCATCAATATGCGAAATGAGACGGCAGCTTTGTTAATTCACATCGCCCTGGGGTACTTTACTTCTGATACGCGTCCTGTGAAGCCTTACTCACGAAGTTTAAAGTGCGCCTTACAATCAAGAAAATAAACGGAAATTATTGGAACTATGCAATAAACTGAAAACTATCGTTTACGGCTTGGAATAATCGTTCCACTACAAAAATGCAAATTACGAGTTTTGTCTAATTTAAGACATTTTATGGTAGTAATTATTTTAGTAATTATAGAAACACTTATTAGAGTTATTATACTAATTATAGTTATATTTTATAGTAATTATTGAAATCTCATGCTTTGTCTACAACCCATCAAATATTGTGTGTTATCTGAATTCCAACGTTCAGTGAAAATTTGACAACACTTTTATCTCAAAACATTGTATTTCGAGTTGTGCCGGCATTGCACTTACTGAGGATAGTTCAAATAATTACTTTCCGACAATATATTTTAATGATTATTTTCATCGAATCATCGAATTTCTTCGACATTTCTTTAACTCCATTTGCGCTTAGTGCCCCACCCATGCCTCCGCCCCGCCGCAAGCCCGTGCCGCCTCGCCTCCGCCGTCTAGGAGCCACCGGTCGCCGCTGTGGGCGGTGCTGCGGCACGCCAAGGCCCGCTTACGCCGCCTGCGCCCGGCAGAAGAGGCGGGCGGAGCGGCGCTGGGCAGGATGAGGTTGCGCTGGCATTGAGGGTGAGCGGCGCTGGGCAGGATGAGGGTTGCGCTGGCATTGAGGGCTGAGCGGCGCTGGGCAGGATGAGGTTGCGCTGGCATTGAGGGCCGAGCGGCGCTGGGCGGATGAGGGTTGCGCTGGCATTGAGGGCTGAGCGGCGCTGGGCAGGATGAGGGTTGCGCTGGCATTGAGGCTGAGCGGCGCGGGCAGGATGAGGCTGCGCTGGCATTGAGGGCCGAGCGGCGCTGGGCAGGATGAGGTTGCGCTGGCATTGAGGCTGAGCGGCGCTGGGCAGGATGAGGGCTGCGCTGGCATTGAGGGTGAGCGGCGCTGGGGGATGAGGGTTGCGCTGGCATTGAGGGGTCGAGCGGCGCTGGGCAGGCAGCGCGGGGGGGGATGGTTCGGCGGGAGGTGGCGCGGGGGGGGACGGGACGTGGCGGCGGGCGGCGCGGCGAGGGGTAGGGCGGGGCGGGCGATGGGACGGCCCGGCGAGAGCAGGGTGAGGTCGGGACGCGGCGAGGGGGGCGGGAAGTGGCGGCGAAGGAGGAGCAGGGCGGGGGGCGACGCAGGGAGGGTCAGGACGGCAGGGAGGCTTCGATGACGGGCGGCAGGACGGGAGTGACGGCGAAGGGGGGGACGGGGCGGCGGGAGGGCGCGCGCGAATGGCGGGGTGAGGCAGGTGACGCGGGGGGGGGCACAGGGGGGGAGGGCACAGGGCGGGAGGGCGTCGAAGGAGGGACAGGACGGACGGCGGGGGGGCCCGGCGCAGGGCAGCGCGGCGAGACGCAGGTGTGGCGTGGGTGACACGGGAAGGGGCGGGGAGGGCAGGGGGCAGGGCGGGGTGGCGGCGAAGGAGGGGCAGGGCAGGCGGGGGGGGCGGAGCAGGCAGCGAGGTCATGCGGGTATGGTGACGCGGAGGGGCAGGGCGGGGAGGGCGAGGAGTGGCGGTGAAGGTGAAGGAGGGGCGGGGTGGGGGGGGCGGCGAGGGGCAGGGTGGGTGACGGGGGGAGGGGGGGGTAGGCCTGGGGTCGTGGGGGAGATGAGACCGGGCCGAGGGGTGGCGGCAAGGTCGCCACGCGAAGGTGAAAGTGAAGGAGCGTCGGGAGTCGTCGGCGGTGGGCGCAGTGAGCCAGCAGCGTCGGCCCGGTGCCTCTGCGCGCGATTAGCGCATTCCTTCAAACAAAACATCAAGTTCTCAGGAACAGTGAATCACCCCAAATCAAAAACTTGAGGAAGGTGCAGGAAATCGAAGTGTGGTGGTTTTTTTCTTTCTAGTCATTTGGGAAAATTTTCAGATAAAAAATGTTTATATTTACATCATTCCCAAATTCAGAAACTAATAATCTCAATTTTTCGATACACGCAGTTTAAAAATCAATAGTTTTCATAACTTGATCAAAGATTTATGCTTGAAACCATTATTTACATTTTGTTGTAATTCAAAGTTATTTCAATGAAATTCTTAAATGGATGCACTTTGTTTGAAGAACCATAAGCAGAGCTCCCATTTGGTCTACCAACTTTGTCCCGGTTTGCTTTTTCGCGAATAACTTCATTGCGTTTAGTTGATGTATCCTCCATCGGTATCTTCCTTCAACACGAGCCTCATAGTTCGCCTAGTTTGATGTGTGTACGTCCGTATGTACGTCTGTGTATGTGCGCGTGTAGTATGTATGTGCGTGTATGTATATGTGCGTGTATGTATGTATGTGCGTGTATGTATGTATGTGCGTGTATGTATGTATGTGCGTGTGTGTGACCAAGACTAAAATTAATTGATTCGATGAAAATGAAATGCAAGGATTGTTTAACTGTTCTTATGACATTCTTACTATGTCTCATATCTTTAAAATAATCTTTGTCTCCAACGCGTATGGAAACGCGTAGTGAAGTCTCCGTCACTTCCCTTTACTGTTCTTATGGAAGCTTCCTGCGTCCGTGTTTGGTGGTTTTGTTCAAAGACAGTGTGAAGAAGAGTAAGTGAAGATAAGAAATATGGATATAGTAAATTGGGACCTCTAGATTTAATGAGGTAGAAAGGAAAAGAATAATGTAAAATGAGTTTTGTGATTAAGGAGTTGAATGATAAATCTAAACGAAAAATATTCTGCTTAGATATTTAAAAACAAACAAAGAACAATGACGTGATTAAGGAAAAGGATAGATAAACCCGTGCCAAGCTAATATTTGAAGAAGAATTGCATGTTGATGTTAGTTGGAAATGAAATGAATGGAAGTACTGAGAAGAAACAATCTCGAAGTAAGACACTACTAGTGTGTGACATCTAAAAACAGAAAACAGACATCCAGATGTCAATAGCAAATAATGTAGTTTACGTAGCAAATCTGTGGACTCGAAAAGACTCCTAGTTGTATAATTTATCATTTATAAACGCTATCTGCCATACAAGATCAGTTTTTGAAGAAATTAGAAGAGATATAATAAACTTGTTTATCAAACTCTGCGTCAGGAAACTCATGTTAAACAGAGAGGTACAGAAGCACACTTTGTGCTTGATAAAAACACGTCTACAGTCGCCCTGTAAAAACAAACAAATCAGGTTTTCTGCCCGGCGAGTAATAATCCGCTTATCCTGCTGTTTTTATCTGCACCGCTCTACAGCGTAATAGTTGGAATGAAAATGAAGTTAGTTCGTGCTAGCGCCTAATAGAATTTTATCTCCTCGTTCCTGCCTCCGGCAGGTTTCCACTTTCGTTTACGCTCAGACATCGCAGCCTACCTTTACGAGCGCCGGTCTGTTGAACGCGGATATAAACGACGGCGACAGGGCCGATTTGAATTTTTCGATTCCAAGTCCCCCGGCACCGTGTTGCAACGGATCTATTTTCGTCTACCGCCATCGATCTGAGGCCGAGCTGCGGCTTTCGGCTCCCAGCCCGATTAAGGGCAGCTGCGGCGTTGTTTGCGACGTTCGACAAAGGCCAACATTCACGTCGGCATCTGCGGTTTTGTCCTCTCCCGGTCGCAGTGGTGCAGCCAGGTTCACTTGCGGGGGAGGGGGTAGCTTTCATTACTAGGATGTGGGTGATCAGGGCGGCACAGCGGTTTGGGTCGTGATCCAAGAGTGGGGAGATGAACCTCGTTTTGCATCGTAACCAACGTGACTGGGATGGCTCACTTTCAGCGTTGCGTTGTTTCTGCAGAGCTGCTGGTCGAGAGCTCCTAGAGTTTCGACACAAGCTAAGTCGATTTCAGCCACAGCGTGGAGATGAATTTCATGACGGCTGCTCTGATAGGTGGTTTTCCGTGATTTACCCGATATCATGCGAGTGTCGGAGCCGTCTTACTATACGTCCCACGTCCCGCACGCGATCTTCCCCTGCCTCTTTCTGCCCCTCCCTTACGTCTTACACCCCTCCCACACACACACATAAACACTCCTTATACACACCTACACATATATGGATCACGCTACCATACCTCTCGAGATCTGAGACGGCACCCGCTGGGACGGATTTTGGGATGGGGGAAATTCCCGCAAGCGGATGTGTATTTTGGCGCCGGATCTTGGCCTTCTGGATGGGAAGTAACTCTGCCAGCTATCGGCAATAACATGCACCACATTACAGTGCGAATGGCACACCGAATGACAATTGACGTGTCAGGAAGCACTAAATGATCATTCATTCGAACCATCATCTTATTCACAATTGATCATCCTCCTTTCTGCGGCGGATTACTACTATAGTCACTTGTCTATAAATGGAAGAAAAAAGGAGTAATTATTCCGTTAGGTACTTCATTAAATGAATATGGCATTCTTCATCATCATGATCATTTTCATTGATTTTTCTTATTGAAAACACTCGCCTTCACATTCCGATGTTCGAATGACTTAGACTACAGCGATGATACATTATATTATGTTTTGGATAAAATTGAGTAATCCTGAAAAATGTGAAATTAGTTTGGTATATACAACTAGTTTTTCAGTGACTCACATAGCACTAGATTACAGCTACAAGTGTGAGAAGTAGCTTCGACAAATTAAAACCAACTCTCAAGTACTGAATATATTCCTAATATGAAGGGACTTCACTGCAGCTGTTATTGCCTCATGAATTATCGATATTGTTCTCGTACTGCATGTCGTCTTCACCTGTTCGTGTAATTCCATCTTGAAACTGAAAATGTTATGAAAATGATTAAACTCTTAATTAAAAACGGAATGTTATTAAATCACTCTCTGCGAAGGTGGAGGCATCCAAAATTTTTTCACTCGTTGACAAAATGCCTTTGAATTAACGTCGATTTCGTTAAACGAATTTGGTATTTTAAAGGAGAAATATTTTGGCCATGAAAACCTAAAGCCTTCGCCTCCGAAGATTCAAAACACGTAACCGAATTGCAATGATTACGATGAGATGACTGAGAGAACTAAATACTTCTTTCTATGAGATTACAAAGCTTCATACACAAATGTCAATTTAGTAATTTTATACCAATAATAATGAGCAGATATTTCTAAAAAGAAAATTACCAAGATGATTCTTTTTTTTTTTTTTTTTTTTTTTCTATTTAACCCTTTTACAACAATATATTTCCAATCCTTTTCTTTTAATATCTACGCGGAATATCGGAGAAACTCTACTATCATAAATCATTTTAATTACGTTTTTTTTTGTATTTCTACCACTAGATAGGGAGGCTATTTTATCAATAAATTATCTAAAAACTTATATTTATGTTGACAAATGCATCTAAACTCTACTAACAGACAAGCATGGAGCTTATGAAGCACCAAGTGAACAGGGTTTCACCAAAGCGAATGTTTCCTACAGACCTTTAATCTCTCATTCTGTCTCGTGGGTTGCGGAGGATGCACCGCAGTCCCCTTTTCGCGGCTCTGAATCTGCTCCACGAAACTACCGCCTGCTTCGTTAATTCGGATCGTCGTGGGCGAAAGAGAGAGCAAATTACAGCGTGTCGCACGAGGAGATGCTGAGGAAATTACAATCTGGCCAAGCGCTCGGGAACAACGCTTCGTGCAAAGTGCCAGCAGTCTCACCTACACGCGCTTCTTTTCCGTCGCTTTGACCAAAGCTTGACTCATCTGCGATAGCAGAATATTGGCGGTTATTTTTGAAATCGTCGCGAAGTAACACCACTGGTCGAAAAGTAGACCATTGCATTTTAGCGACATGGTGTCGGTAACCATAGACCAAGCAGAGAGTTGAAGTCCGTGTCGTTACAGAGGCAGGAGACGATTCATGGACTAGATGCACGTAGATGTAGTCACCTCAATGTAAATTTTCCGTCGTGAATCGTTTACATGTGGTCCGGCATTATCTGACTTGAAAATGTTTACTGGCGTGTTTATTATCGTAATCATATTTTTTTATTTAAGCTCGTTTTTGCTTTAAATTGAAAACGGAAGATTCTCTAATGACTGACAAAACACCTCCTTGGTTACGTCGTTGTAGACCTTTGTTATTTGGGAAACTCTTATCGGATCGGTTTTCGGCTCGATTCTTCATTGAATCACCGATAAGAACTGGTCCATCCTTCCGCTTATCTGAGCTTATTTTTATTTTTCGTCCGTTCAACATCGTCGTCCTTAGCTCTGTTTCTTCTGATCTCGTTTGTTCTACGCTGGTTTACCAGACACCCAGTCGTATTTAATCTTTGAGTCATTACAATTGACCTTCTTGACTTAGCCCTCTCAACTTGTTCATCGCCCTCTTCACTTAGGCATTCAATTCCTGTCGGTCCTTGCAGCTGATTTCTTAATGGAGCTTTGCCATAATAGTTAGGCGGACATAAATCACACTTGTGAAATTTTTTTGTGAGATTAACACTTGTAGATTTTCTTCAGAACGCTCTATGGCAACAAATGTGAGCTAATGTCCTGCAATCCTGCTGACCCAGGTTATTAGGTTCCAGTTTGCTTTTAACTGACTGATATGTGCCCTTATTAATATTATTTTTAATGTGGATTTATGCAGGATATAACGTTTGATTAAAATGAGTTTTTATCGTATATTCTTGCCAGTTTATGATATTATTGGCTATATTTTAAAGTCATAGACAGTCCACACCTACCATCGCTAGTGAGACCTACGAGTTAATTCGTTGTACAACAGCAATTTTTCATTGCAGGTATAAAAGTCAACCGTCTAATCCAATTAAATATTGCACACAACCAATCAATTACAACTGGCAGCTTTAAATACGACATCGTTCAACACAAAATCAATAAACAAAAATTATAAAGCGGAGTAAAACAAACAGAACATCGGTAATCAGATTATTTGGTATTACAAGTGTACGTGTGCCAGGCTCCATAGAATTAACGCTTACCTCCCAAATTTTCCCTAAACGCAGAATCTGAACGATCACTGAACTAACCTTTTCCTTTTGCAAGTAATTTTGATTACGGTTCCTAAATATTTGAGAAGAAATATTTTAAACTCGTATGGTCTACTGCATATAAAGGAAATTAAAATTCTGTTGCTAAATAAATAAACAAAACGCTTTGATATGAGTAAAATTCTAGAGTTACCAGTAATCGGTAGCAGAGTGAACCAGTTTGTTAACTGTGTTAAAATGATGTGCTTTAAAATTATTTAATACATAATTATTTAACGGATATCAATATTTTCAATCCCGCACCTGTGAGATTAATTGATTTATTTGTTGTATGCGTAAATTACTGAATTAATTAAGGCGATGTTTGGTTTAAATATTAGAATGAAAGGTGACAGATTTGTTTACATTACTGATGCTTTTTTCCTTAACATTTTTTGCCTGCAGTAATTTTTACACATTTATGTCAATAACAGATGATTACTCAATTTAAAAAAATGAAAACAACATAATTTCTTTGTTTTTTTTATTGACTATGCTTTTAGTACATATAATATAATGCATAAGATTATGTACGAACTATGTTATAATTATATACTGGCTATCTTTTAACAAAAATTTAAGCGCAAAAGTAACATTTGAATCGTCATTAAACTACGGTTACCGTAATTCAACATCCTTCCTAAAATATGTGAATTGATCCTTGTTTTTGGAGCAAATTAAGAAAACAATTTTCTTTAAATCATCTCATTTCTTGACAAATGTGTAAAAATTGCTGCAGACAAAAATATTAAGGAATAAAGCAACAATAATGTATGCAAATCTGTTATATTTTATTCTAAAATTTAAACCAAGGTCGCCTTCTTAAACTAATTCAGTAATTCAAGCATAACTCTAGAAATCGAGCAGCAATTTAATCACATTTTGCCCCAATACTTTCAAAGCCGAGGGGAAAAAAACAA
Source organism: Teleogryllus oceanicus (assembly GCA_964035755.1). Taxonomy (NCBI): domain Eukaryota; kingdom Metazoa; phylum Arthropoda; class Insecta; order Orthoptera; family Gryllidae; genus Teleogryllus; species Teleogryllus oceanicus. The sequence continues at coordinate 16,414,596 of CAXIVR010000005.1, forward strand.
GGGGTATGGCTCCCAAAATGTTGGATCGACTTAAAAAATGATTAACGCAACCCGCATTTCGTTTATGTACTAAGGGATTGCGTTGGAGGCAGGGGCCTAGACTGGGCTGGGTGGAATGGATGATGGAGATAGAAAGGGCATGGCGCGGAATCAGGAAGAGACGGAAATGTGGGGGACGGCAGCAAATAGGGACGAAATAGTGTGATGAAAGATTGTCGTGGAGAGCGGAGCGAAAAAGGACGGTTCGGAACGAATCTGGGTAGTGCGGATGGGGGGAAGGGCCTGACGGGACTTAAATAACATTTCATCCATTTTTACTGTTGATAGAACTCATTCATTGCTGTGTCTAATAAATTCTCGTAATAAATAAATACCTAAGACGGCCGGGTTATTTCAGCTTTTTTTCAATAAACAAAAAGTCTCAATAAAGTGCGACGACGTTCGCAACGATCGCCTATTCGGAACGTGCAATGCATTTTTCATGGAAGATTAAATACTTAAAATAAGCGACGAAGCACGCGCGCTTTAATTTGAACCCTGCGGGTTGCCCCTGGCACGCGTGCCATCTCTATCATGAGCGTGATCGTTGGCCCGTCGTCAGGGCTCCCCTCAGCGGGCGAGGTTTAATTAGGGCTCACCTACGGTGTTTTAATTAATCACGACGCCGTTTTTCACGAAAAAAATGTTAAACATCGCCCGGCGAATTAATCTTGCTGCCCGGAAAGATTGCGTTTCAGCGCCGCTCCGGGCCGTCGCTGCCCGGAAATCACGCCGCGTGCGGCTGACGCGTGCACGCAGACCAAGGGCGCGTGTTCTTACTAAGCCTTTCTGTCCTCAACAGCGGATTTTTGTTCTTTTGAACACTTCGTTGCGAAAGACTACAATGTGTAAAAAATTGTTAAAAGTTATCCGTTTGTACTGAAATTGCTTGAGCTCTTTTTGAAGTGTAATAAAGGGTGGATGTTTTGTAAATGAAATTATTACTTTCTCGCTCCGGAGTAGAGAGAAAGTTTCGTAATGCTTCGCGAAGAAAACGCGAATTTTCGACAGAAAACTCTTATTACAGGGCCCTGGTAACGAGAAAGTGGATACATGCAGTTGGTAAATTTAGAAACTAAAACCCTCTAACATGTAGTGTAGCCCGATTCCATGTTTTGTGGGTTCTTGATACCGGAAAATCGAATGACGGCTAAGCATCTGTCTGTCCCTCTGTGAAAGCGGCGGCTAAACCGTTCAGCCGATTTTCTGATATTCTCTAATCGATCTGGCTGATGTCGAGGCCCTTTGAATTTGAAATATTTTATTTCCGGGGTACGTTACATGAAGCCTCGGACATTTTCAAAATCTAAAACCATGGCTTCATCGTTTTTATTTAATTTTGTTGTAGTGTGAAGGACATTTAAGAGAAAGGTGTCATGTTCATTAAAAATTCTAATTTTTCGAAAATTGCAAAAGTTCAAAAAAAATTTCGGCCTCTTCGTACACATACAAGTAAGAAGTTAGAGATTCTTCCTTAAATGGAATCTAATTCTTAACGATCGATTTTGATATAAAGTCATGTACAATTTTTCGAAAATTTGAGTACTTGTCGCGAGAAAGTGCGTACTGTTTTAGCATCACTAGTTCTCTTTAAGTATTCCTTTTTGAACTCCAGCTGGAAAAAGGGTTGATAAAAAATAAATGGTAAAATTTAAAAGATATATATATATATATATATATATATATATATATATATAATTATAATATATTTAAAAATTCATTTTAAAATCTATATGAACTTTCATCCATTTTTTAATGAACTCACTTAAAGCAATAAGTGTGTGGGAGAGGAGGTCGAAATAAAACGTTATCTCTGGAGGGTGTAAATACATATTACAAGTTGTTGCAAAGAGGAAGAGTGTTTAAAACAGGGATGTTTATTTGAATCTGTGATGTGATTGTTTTTGTACGAACAAGAGTTTTTTTTTGCCGGGACCCGTTGGTCGATTGTTGTATTTTAGAACCTTCCTTGAATATCATATTTCAAATTTATTGAATTATACAAATTGAAATGATATAATACCTCTCATATTAGCAAACTAGTTTCTGATGTGCACAAGTTTACGATTTGCATTGTTATTTTTGGGCGAAATAAGGAATTAGTTTTCAATAATTGGACTTCTCATTTTATATATTTCGGTGTGTGGTCTGTACGTAAGGCTAGTTCTACTTCTTCCGAATTTTTAAATTATTTTTTACTAATCCTCGTGGTCAGAAGAAGAAGATCTTCGTTTTCGATCACGAGGTCCCTAGATTGCAACATTGTTTAATTATTACATGATTTAGATAGATCTACTTTGGATACAACTTCTTCCAAAGTGCGCTTCCTGTTTACATATTTTAATATAGCCGGTAGACATGTAAATCCAATTGCTTTTTTATTTTGAATTCAAAATCAATAAAGCCAAGTATTTTGCTGATATATTCTTCGGGCGCCCACAATTTACTTCGAAAACTCAAAATTCAGTTTTCTCTTTTCCAAAACTGTTAATAGAAGTTGATACTGTAGAATTTCTAACAGTAATTAACTTGTAAATTTTTTCTTTATAACTGACTTGTAATTAAGTTTAATTTATATTTACTAACATAAGGTATCGTATTCTGTTCACAGCCATTAATATTTGTTGTTGTGTCTTTCAGTAATATTACTTTAAATTTTCACTAGTGATTACACAATTATAATTTTTGATACGTTCTCGCGTCGTTAATATTAACATTGTGACCGTATATTCTAGCATTATTACATTTGTAGTACTAGTGATTAATAATATTTCTATAAACTTTGTCGAAACTATAAGGTTTTATGTGAAGTTAGCTCAAAATTGCTGATTTTGAGGAACGCTTGAACAAATTTTCTCAAAAAACAGTTCCAAATGTTTTAACGAAAATGGGTGTTCGGCTAAGGTTTTACTTCTTTATAACATTTTAAAGTCATATTTCTATTCTATTATTACGTGACCCAATATTTGAGAAAATGTGAATTAATGTTAGGGGGTAATAGATGGCACTTAGAAATTGAGTGGAGGAAAACTGCAAAACTAGCCCAGCCGCAGAGAATAGGAAACTGGAAGTTCTGGAACCACCACCATCTACGTAATTAGTACATCATTGTAGTTTAGTTGATTTTGTGTTTCTGAGAACTGTGGTGCAGCTGCAGATGTTCACGTTTGTTAGATGCCTTGAGAAAAGACTTAACTTCACGCAAGGGTAGCGGTATGTGAAATGCCTCATTTTTTATACGATCGTAAAAAAAAGCACAATTTTGCGAATGCATTATTCGAATGGTCCTATCGCGAGTACTCCAAAGCGGAAGAGCAGCATCTGATCGCGAAATCGCCGCTGGCTACGGGGGTGCGGGCGCGCTTATCGGCCGCCGGCTGCGCTGCCGTGCCGAGGGGGCAAGGGCCGCCGGGGCCTCGACGGAGGGCCCTTTGCGCCGGCTGCGGCGGGCGCTCGCTGGGGCTCGAGCCAGGAGGCCCGGGTTCGCGGCAACAGGTCGAGCGGAGAGGCACAAGTGCTGGTGTGCCAAGAACAGACTCCTCTTCAACTTCGGTCTGATGAAACATTGTTTAGTGTGACAGTGAATTTTTTTAGGGTTGAACGTGTTAATCGTCTAATATAAACAAAGATTTTATTGACGACTTTTAGCCTTTTGTAGGAAGAGGCGTTTTATAGGTTCAGAACTTTCGAATCAGGTATAGTACACGGGGGCAAATATTTAACCGAACTATGCACAATGATAGACATTAGTCTTCAGATTTACGTCAGATGTCTTGGAAAATAAATAATATGCATTGATTCTTAACACAGGTATTCAATGTTAAACCGTGATCGTACACCTCTTAACATCACAGGAGCATAACACTGGGCGGCGAGTGATTTCTTATCAAAGAGTGTATATAAGAATAAGAATAATCAACTGAGAGAGCAACTCCTGGAATAGTGAGAAATGCTAAGCACGCGCAGATTCGCGGCTTAAAAAGGCTGATAGAGGAAGCTTTTGGCCTTTCCATCTCTGCACTCTTTCGATTATCCTTCGAGTGCATCAGGAAGTGGCGCGGTTGCTTCCATATGTTCGTAGAGTGGTTAATTAGAATCAGAGAAATCAAAGGCAGTGGTATGAATATTATGTCTGTGGAAAAATATGGTATCAGAGGTGCCAGAGCATATATGCATATAAATATACTGAATGATGAGTACATTGTCTATACTCAGTCAACTTATTCACACGTAAGGTAGAATGTGATCGTACAACAAATACGTACACAAACATTGTCCCTGATGACCCGTTCTCGTCCGTTCGTGCAATTTTGTAAGAATCGTTTTATCCTTGAGTGTACGCATTGAACAAGCTCCATGTCTTTGCAAATCGACAATTACAAAATGTAAAATGTACTAAAATAATAAATTAAACAAGGTATAAATATGTATGAATGCAAATCATTTAAAGTCATATTAATCGTTTTGATAAAAGTATTACCATTACATTTATCGTAGGTTAAATA